>JAQFVV010012417.1:10030350-10045350 GCA_028023455.1 Epiperipatus broadwayi
GGACTTTGGGTCTTCAGATAGGATGCAAGTGATTAGCGATGAAATACATAACCTATGATTGTACCTACCTCCAATAGACTAGCTCTACTATTCTTTATTAACCTAGATACAATTTGGGTCGGTTCATCCAATTCTCACCCCTTTCTAGTAGCGTTGATACACACTGGTATTCAAACTCAGAGTAATTGCCTGAGCTCTCTTATCAGGGAAGGAGATCACACTAACTAGTAGTTATTGCACTTCTATATAAGTGATAATTGAGTACCAAAAATCAATTAAGCATAGATATATAAAAAAATGTATGTGCAGTATAAGCATATATGTATTAAAAGCTATAATAAATGACTTAATATGTATGTGTATTTACTATCATAGTAATAATATTAATAGGTGTAAAACTAAATAAGGTTATAATGTTATATAATGGAGTATGAACAGTAATGAAGAACTATAAAGCTGGTGATGGATATTGAAATAATGATGAGTTAGAAACCAGATTAAAATAACAAATTATATAGACATTTAATTGATTGACAAATAAAAAAATATACTAATATGGAATAACACTTCAAATCTGATATATATAATTTATTTTATCGGATGAAATTCTACCATATGACGATAACTATAATGATATTAATCAAAATAAAACCCTTGACATAAACCCAATGGTAGAAGTTCATGTACTTGACTTAATTATTGTACAACAACGAATATGGAAAAGTTATAATATGATATGAGATTGCGATTTAGTTGACCAATTTATAAATGTGTATACAAACATAACACCATCAAAAAGGCTCTCTGTTTTCCTAGATACCTCAATTGTTATAAATCATTGATTTATAAAAACAATACAAAAGTAAGCTTTATTAATAATAGTAAAAATATATATCATTGTGATTTGTTACTATAAGATAATATCAAATTTCTTACCTCCTAATTTTGTCAAAAGTCAGTCAGATGAGGCGGTCAAAACTATTATTTTTTTTATACAATTAGAGATGATGAAAATATATGTATATAAATCTAATTTTTTTCCCCCTATTACTCTCATACAGAGTAACTCCAAAATTATACACATTAGCTTCCATTTGTAGAAGCGAAATAATACATAAAATTTACAATAGACAAAATAATAAAACAAAAATTACAATTCCTTATCCCATTATGTTAATTAAAGTTCGATAAGTCTTCCTGGAAATTGTTCATTTATTAAATATAACTTCTAGGAATTGGAGATGAAGTTTTGCTCCCATCGAAGAATAGAAGTTTCTTGTCTGAGTCAAAAAATAATAATATTCTCCAATTATCCTGTCTTGGATTTGTTTAGGCATTTGATTTAAAGCAAAGATGGTTTTAAGTTTCTCCTAAATGGGCAGGTAAAATCTTTAAACTTTCATGGCTTTATCTATAGTATGTATTACCCCATGGTAAAAACTTTTCAGCAAGCAATCATGATATAAAAATAATATATATTTATTGATTCATTTGCTGCTCAAGATTTCAATGACGATATTATTATTTATCAAAACAATTATTTATTGAATATTACTGCAACGCTTAAATTTAGCTAAAATTTGTCTAATCAGAAAATAATTTAAAACTTCTTACTTTCAAATCATTTCTTTCCCTTCAAATGATTGCTTTAAAATTTCAGCTTTTGATCACTTTGATTAATATTTTAAAAAAAATATTTATATATTTGAATTCGAATATTCAGATCCATTTTGTATTTGAAAACTATTTTTTTAAACCAAAAAAAATAATAATGTTCTCACTTTAAAAAAAAACAGAAGACAATTATAACAATTAATCCTGCGTTTTGGTCGCGTGAAGTTATTTTAAACATTTTAACCTTGACATTTCCTATTGTTTAAATGACGTAATATAAATAAATGGGATTATAACTAAAAATAATAATTTATAAATATTTTAAATTTCATTTCTACAAATCTCATCTCCACAAATGGTGCCATGTGTTTAGGTTTAGGTTTTAATTCAGTCATTGTTTTTATTTTAAGTTTATGTGTAAGTTTCTATTTTATTTTTATAGTCATCCCCAATTATTAACATATAATACCCTTTTATTCCAGTGTTAATATACCTATCTGTTTCTCCCTAGTAATTTAATGGCTTTTATTACCTCCTTAAAAATAAAAAGATGTTTATACACATGTATATGTGGGAAGGTCAAAAAAAATGTTAATATGTCAATTTGCTTAGCAACTTATAAGCTAATATATTATAAGGCTCCAATTGGTAGAGTGTCTTAAATAACTGGATGGTGTGGCAGTTTGTAGCTCATCACTACATGGAATATAATATTCCGTTACATTATTTTAAAATGAAAATAAAAAGATCGTAAATAAAAATTGATTTATTAAAAAGAAAAAAACTTAAAAACTGAAAATTAAAAGTTGTTTAATATATATATTGTCGCACAGATGGAAAGCTTAAACTATTTTAAGAAAAAGTATTTGAAAGTATTTTTTTTTGTAAAAAAGTAAAAATATAAAGATTGATATTTTAAAAATAGAAATAATGTTGATTTCTATAATATTAAAAAATGGAAATGATTGTTTTATTAATTAAATGATTGTTCGAAAGCAAACCCTTGAGGCACTTAAAGTAAATTAAATGGTAAGAGAATACAAAGAAATTAAATGACCAATGCAAGCACGAAAATGACGGCATGGACCATAACTGAAACACGAAAGGATTAGTGACGTCTTTCCAGTTGAATCCAAAAATTGGATGATAAGAGACTAATAAAAATATAAAAGCCAAAAGATTATTATAATTAGAATCTGAGAGCTGACTATGACTATATTATTATAACTAGCTATATTGCAGATTTTCACGATGTGGAAGTCTGCAATAAATTTAATTTTCCAAACAACCAGCTGAGGCCTCTGGATGACAGTTCCTGACTAAATAAATGTCAAGTAGCGGTTTCGTTTCAAAGAAGGACAAAATCTACAAAAGTGATCATGAAGATCCGTAAAGTATGAACTATTGTGTCTATCTAATAAGAACTTTCCTAAAATTGCAAGTAATTAATTGCTGAAAAGAAGAACTCTTATCTGACTTAAAGAATCCAAATTCAATTATTAATATTTTTTATGCAAATGTTTAAGCAATCATTTCCATTTCTTTTTTTTTTTGTGTGTATGTTATGTTTAACTAAAGGTATTAAATTTAAAGTTGAGTATGGATAGCTGCATGGATAAAGATTAATAACTATGTTTAAATTCGTTTATGTTTAATTTAAGGGATTCTAATTTCAGGCTATTTGTTTCATAGTTACGGCAATACTTGTGGAGGGATATATGGGTGTTTATATTAATGTAATGTAAAGCATGTTTAGCATACAGGGCAACATGCCCAACTGAATGCATGACCCCAATGAGGCAGTCATATTGTTGAAATGGTTGCAGATGTATTTCCTGCGCCATTGACCCTTTCTAGCTCTATGGACAGGGATTTATAAGTCGGCAAAAAGACCGCTCTCCCCCATATGTAGCACTCTTTAAAAAAAATTATATACATGATTCCTTAGTCAGACAGATGCCCATTCCTGTTCTGGACACAGATCATTTCCTTCAAATAATATCACGCTGTCAGATGCACATTCCTGTCGGCGTGGTTTTATGCTAGCATCTTCATATTACATTCATTGCGACTATATATCTGGAAGCTGACATTGGGTTGGCTACGAACTTTTAGTCTGAGATTGAATGAATGTTTTGATAAGTTTTTAAATGAAAAATCTATGTAGCCTATCTATACTCGACATGCTAAAGTAAAATATAATTAAAATATCCATCTGTGCGGTCTATTTAAAATAGTAATTTAAATTTTAAAAAAATTAATGTTAAAATCTAAAATAAGTTTATTCCTCAATTTTAAATGTGCGTTAATAAAATCTATTTGTGTGTTAATTACTGGCAGTGGCTTCTTTTATTTTATTGTTTTAAATATTAATATATTTTGAGAATCTAAAACTATTAAAACTTATAAAAATGTTTAAATCTCTGCTACTCGATGAGCTAGTGACATTGGGCAAACGGTCAGAATAATATATAAAAAAAAATTTTTTTTAATCTTAACTTACGTATCTGCCTACTATATAAATTTTTCTAGGTTCAAATGCCTACATGGCGCCCTCATATGGCAGATACATTGAAGGCTTCTTTCAGTGACCCCTAAAGTAGCTGCCCAGCATGTGGCATGATGTTTAATAAACCACGAGTACCTTGAAAATTAAGCCAGTAATTTTTTTTTTCTGAAATCAGAATATATTTTTTGTATTATATGAAGTTATAAACTTGAATTTTGTGTAAAAAGTACTGCCAGTAAGAAAATTGTGCATATGTAGAAATAAATGTGAGGAATAAAATGTAATAATTAATATAAATCATAATTTTAAAAAAAAAAAGTCTAAAATCATGTAACTTCTTTGACTTGCCTAAGTTAATAATGAAATGTAAGGGAAAAGGAACTATTGAGGGAGGAGGTGTAATCTCAGCTGGGATGAAAAGGAAAGAATAGTCCGCATTTATTTTCTTGTAATTACTAACAAAGTTATGTCTTTTCATTAATAACCAAAGTTTTGTCCTTTAAAAAAAAAAATTAGTATAATCAATTTGTGTAACGTCATTACTAACACTAAGTAAATTCTTTTCTTTTTTTTTTAATATTTTATTTTTTGAGGAAGTTTGCTGATATGTAACGGAATATAATATTCCGTTACATTATTTTAAAATGAAAATAAAAAGATCGTAAATAAAAATTGATTTATTAAAAAGAAAAAAAACTTAAAAACTGAAAATTAAAAGTTGTTTAATATATATATATATTATTGCGCAGATGGAAAGCTTAAACTATTTTAAGAAAAAGTATTTGAAAGTATTTTTTTTTTGTAAAAAAGTAAAAATATAAAGATTAATATTTTAAAAATAGAAATAATGTTGATTTCTATAATCTTAGAAAATGGAAATGATTGTTTTATTAATTAAATGATTCTTCGAAAGCAAACCCTTGAGGCACTTAAAATAAATTAAATGGTAAGAGAATACAAAGAAATTAAGCGACCAATGCAAGCACGAAAATGACGGCACGAACCATAACTGAAACACGAAAGGATTAGTGACGTCTTGCCGGTTGAATCCAAAGATTGGATGATAAGAGACTAATAAAAATATAAAAGCCAAAGGATTATTATAATTAGGATCTGAGAATTGACTATGTCTATATCGTTATAACTAGCTATATTGCAGATTTTCATGATGTGGAAGTCTGCAATAAATTTAATTTTCCGGACAACCAGCTGAGGCCTCTGGATGACAGTTCCTGACTAAATGAATGGCAAGTAGCGGTTTCATTTCAAAGAAGGACAAAATCTACGAAAGCGATCAGGAAGATGGACTTCTAAATCTACTCAATCCGTAAAGTATGAACTATTGTGTTTATCAAATAAGAACTTTCCTAAAATTGCAAGTAATTAATAGCTGAAAATAAGAACTCTTATCTGACTTAAAGAATGCAAATTCAATTATTAATATTTTTTATGCAAATGTTTAAGCAATCATTTCCATTTTTTTTGTGTGTGTGTTATGTTTGACTAAAGGTATTAAATTTAAAGTTGGGTATGGATAGTTGCATGGATAAATATTAATAACTATGTTTAAATTCGTTTATGTTTAGTTTAAGGGATTCTAATTTCAGGCTATTTGTTTCGTAGTTAAGGCAATGCTTGTGGAGGGATATATGGGTGTTTATATTAATGTAATGTGAATCGTGTTTAGCATACAGGGCAATGTGCCCAACTGAATGCATGACCCCAAAGAGGCAGTCATATCGTTGAAATGGTCGCAGATGTATTTCCTGCACCATTGACCCCTTCTAGCTCTATGGACAAGGATTTATAAGTCAGCAGAAAACCACTCTCCCTCATACGTAGCACTCTTTAAAAAAAATTATATACATGATTCCTTAGTCAGACAGATGCCCATTCCTGTTCTGGACACAGATCATTTCCTTCAAATAATATCACGCTGTCAGATGCACATTCCTGTTGGCGTGGTTTTATGCTAGCATCTTCATATTACATTGGTTGCGACTATATATCTGGAAGCTGACATTGGGTTGGCTATGAACTTTTAGTCTGAGATTGAATGAATGTTTTGATAAGTTTTTAAATGAAAAATCTATGTCGCCTATCTATACTCGACATGCTAAAGTAAAATATAATTTAAATATCCATTTGTGCGGTCTATTTAAAATAGTAATTTAAATTTTAAAAAAATTAATGTTAAAATCTAAAATAAGTTTATTCCTCTATTTTAAATGTGCGTTAATAAAATCTATTTGTGTGTTAATTACTGGCAGTGGCTTCTTTTATTTTATTGTTTTAAATATTAATATATTTTGAGAATCTAAAACTATTAAAACTTATAAAAATGTTTAAATCTCTGCTACTCGATGAGCTAGTGACATTGGGCAAATGGTCAGAATAATATATAAATTTTTTTTTTTTTTAATCTTAACTTACGTATCTGCCTACTATATAAATTTTTCTATGTTCAAATGCCTAGATGGCGCCCTCGTATGGCAGATAGGTTGAAAACATTCAGTGACCATTAATATATATATATATTAAATTGAGGATGGCTATACTCATTTATGATTAACTTTTACGGATTATTACAATTATTTGATTGAGTCAGTAGCAATCCTTTAAAACAAATATGCCAATTTTAATTTCTAATATAACAAAGAGATAGAGATATAATAAAATGCAAAAAAAAAAATTAAAATTAAAACAAGGTTTACAAAATTTAAGCACATCTAGCTGATCCTTTATTCTAGTTATTTGTTGTCTTAAAATGCTGGTTTTTAATATTTTCTGCAGCATTTTTTCCCTAAAAGTCTTTAAAATCTTGTCTAATTATAGTAAATTATTATATTGAATTCTCAGTCATATTCTTTTAGTGACAATGTTATTATTGTATATCTTTAGAGTCACATATCCAATTCAATAAAAAATAGCATTTCAGTTCAAGATTCAATATCATTCCACCTAGCAAGAGGAAAAATATATTAATTAATTTTGTGCCCTTACCACTGTATTTTCAAAATGCTACATAGCATGAATATTTTCAGTATCTTTATGTTATATTTAACATGTCCATGTCTAGTGCTTATACAAACATGTTGATAGAATTCTATTTATTATGTATCGTATAAATACTTTAAGTAATTAATTATTCACAAATTATTATAAAGGAATGTAGAGACATTTTAACCAGAATGTAGAGTCTCTAATAGCTTTATTATGTTTTTTTTTAAATTGTTTTTGCATAATAGATTGCAAACACCAACCATAACTAATTTTATTATTTGTAATTTTGTAATCATATAAATCAAAATATTTTGAATTCAAGTCTTGAAACAAATAAATTCAATGACCACAAGTGAGGATTAACATGTTACTGAGTTGACACAAATATTTTTAAAAAAATTGAAATCATCTGGATTTACTGTTGTATTTGAAGAAAGGTTTTCTTGAGGTCTCAAAGGAAGCCCATTTCTTAGATCATAATTTTTCAGCTGCTTCAAATCAAGATATTGTTTGCAGATCTTGATTTAACCTCCCTATCTTAAGTGATATTTATAGTATTAAATTTATTCTATTTGACAGCTTTTTATATTTAGTCTTTAAACAAAATGACTTCTGATATTTGAAGAACAATTATGTAAAAAAAAAATCATTGAAAATATTTCAGCAATGTCATTTTTTTTTCATATGTCAAATGCATTGGCTGGGAAGCAAACCTGGGCCAGCTGCTTGGAAGGCAGCTATGCTAATCACTAGGCCATCAATGACAACAAGTTAAATATGTACTTTTTTTTCAAAACCTAGGCATAGTATTTATCATACTTACCAATACTGAGAAAGTTATTCTTAGAATTTTTGCAATTAACCACAAATACCAGCAACTAACTTTTCAAGAAGGTTATTTTTAAGTTAATTTATACTAAACCTAAGTCAAATGGGAAATATAAATTAGGTAATGTTACAAGTTTTATTCCTAAGGATCATGTAGTAGGTTGATGGACAAAGTGTTGTCTTTAAGAAAGATTTCCAAAGTGTTATAGTCTTATTAATAAATAAAAAATCCATTTCTGGAAAAAGACTATTTAATGAGATCAATATAATATTGTCATCATAATTAATTTTCTGCATTTTATGTTTGAAATATCATTGATAAATGTATTAAATAAAATATGGGAAAAAACTGAAGCTAATATTTGATATAATTATCAGTTAAACGTATTCGCAATTTTGTAGAAGAAAATTTTGGTAATTTAAAGTTGCAAATTTTTATGTATTAAAAAACAAAATATTTTTCCCAAACATAATCTGAGGTTAATGATTTTTATTAGTAATTTATTAGACTAGAGATTATTCACTTAATCAATAATATTTTTGAAGTGTATTTTTCATCATATCACTCACGCAAGATAGAAGCTGGTTTCTATCTTTTAAAACCTTGTGGAGAGATGTAATCATAAACATATGACCCAAATCATATATAAAACATGTGTAATTCCTGAGATGCACATTTTGTGCTGAATCATTACTCTGATGTACCAAATAAGAATCTCTTACAATATATTTATCATTGTTCAGCATACATAGATAACCAATTACTGCATTTTAATTAATGTGTCAAACTTACTGCCCTCATAACTTTCACACAAAACATTTAATAAAAGTATATTAATAATTTTATGTCATTCATTGGAATAGAGAGTAATGTATTGAAATTGTACTAGAAAAATATTATTTATTAAGTGAATAATCTCTGGTCTAATGAATGATTAATAAAAATTATTAGTATACTTCCATTAAGTGGTTTGTGTCAAAGTTGTGAAGACCGTAAGTTACATGCTTATTAATCAAACTATTATATATATATATATATATATATATTAATTCTAATATTTTCACGGATAAAAGATGTCATATTATTATTACTATTTGTGGGATATTCTGTGTAGTCAAAAAAAGTTAAATGCTGACGTTTCAGTACAATATATGAGGAGAAAGAAAACAATAAAAATGATTTTAAATGTCATGTGCATTCTTATTATAATTTGAGAAAGAGAACACTCTGCGGAAGGTACTTGATATTGTACTGAAACATCAGCATTTAGCTTTTTTTAACTACATGGAATATCCCAAAAATAGTAATAATAATATGATATATATATATATATATATATATATATATCATAAACAATGATAAAGATATTATAATTTGGCCAAAGTAAAAAAGGGCTGCTTCAAAATAAAATGTGCATCTTGGAGATCATACATATTTTTCATGTCTGTGGTCATATGTGCTCATGATTACACCCTTCCACAAAATGTTAAAAGTGGCTAGAAACCAGTTCCTACTTTCCATGAGATTGGTGTAATAAAAATCGCACTACAAAAATAATATTTATAATGTGAAGTTGTATCAGTAAAGACAGTACTAGATTTTAGTTTAGTTTGAAAGCAATTTTTATTATGAGCAGTTTAAGATAAAATTTATTCACAATAACTTCATCCTAAGATAAGTTTAGTTAGTTTTCTTGATAACTGTTCTCAACCATTGGCATAATTCTTGTTAAATTACTTTTTACAAATAAAATTACGAAGAACATTTGCTAATAATATTGAGTGACATAATTCTTTGAATCATTTTTAGATTTATTATGTTTTAAGACTATAGTTAATTTCTAGATAAAATTATATTGGAGAATTGCTTTGTTTTAAAGTTCTAACACTTTTCATAGTTCTCTACTGATGAGATCATTCTATATTTAAAATAGTCTATGACAAGTCGTAGTTTATTAATATTTACTGTTTTAATATATGTAAATTAGAATAATAATGTGAAAGAGACTCTTGTGATTCTGGCCCAATGATGCTTTGGCTGATTTTGCCAATTTTGTATTTAGAAGTTTTATATATAAGAAGATCTCATCAACACTGATTATAGAGTTTTTTAGATGTGATACCATACTTACCAAACTTGTATAAAAGATTAAATCTTTGAAAATTGAGTTTTTTATGGTCGCTGTTGCTTTTCTTTTCTAGCATCATCAAGAGATTTTGTAAATTTTGTCAGAATTTTCTGAATCAATAAAAAAAAAAAACTATTGAAAATAAAAAGCAATGATGTCTTTATTTTATTCTGAAATAAGTAACTATCATCATTCTGATATGATGAGTTTGTTAATCTATCATAGCAGGAAATAACGATGAGAATTCTATCACTATTTCTTATAAGATATCTCATACATTAATTTTAATTACCTTTCTTTAATTCTATTATGAATGTAATAGATTTAGATCTTTGAAATGTGAATTCCAAATGTGTTAATATTTTTTGTAGTTTTCTATAGAGAAAATCAAATACTAGTAAATCAAAAATCAACAATAAACTACTTTTGCACAGAGGCAAAGCTCTGGATGCAGTAGCACCACTCTGCACAAGTCAGAGTAATCAGTGGATGCAGGAAGGTTTGTCTCTGTCAAAAACAGTTTGTGTAAGCAGAAAGAATGGTGATCATGTGATGTTTGATGGTTTAAACTAGTTTTGATTGAATCAAAAACCTAAATCTTAGATAATCTTTGTCTTTCATCTTCTTAAATAAAATCCCCCCCCCCCTTTACATCAAAAAGTATATTTACATTATTTAAAACCATGTACACTTAAAAACCTGCTTCATTCTCATTTGTATATCTCAACAGCTAGTAAAAAGATAAAATCTCGTGTAAATATAGAAAGTGTAGACAAAACCAGAATAAAAGAGTGGGTTCACTATAATCATGACATATATAAACATTTTTATTTGATTAATGATTTCTATATTATCTGATTGAATCAATAAAATTAATAAAGATAATCGTACTATGTTTAATGTGAATTTAGCCGAAAACCCATGTAAAGTCACACAGACACATTCTTAAAAAGTGAGAGTCCTGAAATGAAATATTATCTTTGTCTGCAAATTTATAAGGAATATTCATTTTGGTTTAATTATATTTTCAGTGTTTAAGAACTTATCTATTTCCTAAATGAAAATGATTCTGTTGAGAGTATCATGTGACAGAAAGACAGCCCTATATACAATGATTTAATTGAAATACTAACACATTAAACATAAAATACATCTTAATAATAAAGTATATATTTTAAAAGGTAAAATGTAAATTGTTTTAGATTTTAAAAAAATGGGTTAAAATAAATATTTCGAAAATATTTGCCTTAATTCACTTTAACAAGTTAAAAGTTGCATGATATTTTTTGTAGTATTATTAGCGTATAGAGTACTTGAGGTTTTTTGAATATTAATATGTAAACTAATTTTTTATAAATTTTGTATAATCACTCAATAAATTAGTCAAAATATCACAATCAATATTCTGCATGTTTATAAACCAAAAAGATAAAATTATATTCTGTCCGTTTTTAATATGTGAATATTTATTTTATTTAATTAACTGTGCCAAAAATCAAATCACATAATGGAGACTATGCTGGAAGTAATATTCTAAGTATTTAATATTATTTTCGTTTTAAATTTTCTATTGCTAATAATAATGTGTTTCTATTTTTTTTTCTATAATGTAGAAGCTATGTAATATAAGTAAAGGGCAACTAGTTGCAATAAACGTTTTAAATCTTGTCTAATTGATTTATAATTCAAATATCTAATGAATTGGTAAAAATACTATATAAGTCATATCTTTGTTCATTTAACTCTTATAACATTTAAGTATTATGCATTCACTTATTATTTATTTGTAAATATAGGGGATAATAAACTCAGACTTTCCGTGACCCACCATCTATCCACACTATCTCATACAACTGATACACATGACCATACATATGTAAAAAAGAGTGCCTGGTTTTCAAATATTTATTATTTATTTAGAAATAATTAATAATATGAAAATACATGTAAAAAATTTTAATATTCCAACTAATAATAAGTTAAAGAATAACGTTAAGTTTATTTAATCAGATAAAAAAAATAGTTAAGGTTTTTTCTATATATGAATCCTAGATCATGTAGATTTCAAATTAATTCACTAACCCTCACATCATCAGTCTATTCAAACTAATATTTCTAAGTTTCTTTACTGATCAGTTTTTTATAAATTGATCTAAAAAATATACCATGACAGAAGTAAATCTTTATAAGGTTTTTCTTTTTTCGTTTTAAATAAATGACAAATATGACTAAGAAATGTTGATTTATATGAATGTTACTTGTCAACAGATAAATGTCACATTAAATCATTCTACTGTGACATTATTATAATGACGTCTGAAATGTGATTTTATAATGCTTTTACAAATAATTTTACTGTAACTATTTATTAATAATCCGCAGTGGAAAAAAAGACAATCCAGATTGGCACATCAATTTATGTATCAATCTATCCATATAGTACTTATATCTATCTATCTATCTATCTATCTGTCTATCTATCTATATATATGTATCTATTTATTTATGTAACTATCTATCTATCTATTTATTTATCTATCCATCCATTTGTCTATCTGCCTATATATATATATTCATTTGCATAACTGTTCGCAAGATAGTCTATCAATTTACGTAGCTAGTTATTTATCAGTATAATTGTATATTTATACATCTATCTTTATATTTGTAATTATACGATGGAGTATTTTTATCATCTACTTTAACTTGTTGTTTTTTTTATTATCAAACTTCATTTAAACTTTTTAAATGTATTCAATTCTTATTAATATACCTGTGTGGAATTTTTAAAAGTATACCTATTAGAAAAGTTTAAATGAAGTTTATTTTTTCCTAAAAACGTTTAACAATTAAAAATAAGTGATGGAAATGGCTATAATAACAAGTCAAATGCTATTATTACAAATTTTCAAACATCTATTTATCAGTCTGCTTACATTTCCCCACTCTATCTATTTATTCATCAATCTATTAAAATATATATTACATAGTCGATTTTTTTTGACCATGTTTTAATACAGTTGTAGAAAGATGGATTCAGCAAGTGAAGGTTTAGATATAGTAGCTCGCCACTGTTATTTCTGATGCTCAAATTGTATATGACTTCTTGAATGATAAACCATTCAATTTTTTTAACTATTATTAAAACAATACATACTAATTTGTAATTATTAAAAAGTTTTTAATGCATTAGAGCTTGTTTTATCTGGATTTACATAAACTTTGATCTTGTCACTTCTAATGTTTTTACTCTGTAATAATAAAAAAAAAAAGATTATTTCTGACTTATGACAAATTACTTAAGTTGGTAAAGTTATTAATCTTACCTATTACAGTCTTATACAATATGTATGCATTTAATGCCATATTTTTTTACAGAAAGTCATCATCATTAATGTATAAAACAATGATTAATATTTTTTTAAAAATTCTATTATGTACTTTCATATTACTAAAAAAGTGGCATAATTATTACAGTTAAAATTATTAATATTATACTAAAAAAAAGGTTACTTATTGCTATTTTTCCCCCTAGAATTAGACTCAAAAGTTAATACATTATTTATGTATGCTCCAATTGTCGCCTGGTAAAACTTAAAACATTTTCTCATTTCAACAAGTATAAGAGATTTTTTTCTTTTAGGTCATCTTTCTGTTGCCAATCTAGCTAATCATTCAATATGTTGGTAAAGAGAATTAGCTAATTGTAACTAGAGAATAAAATAAGAGTGAAAATCAAATCCTCATTATCTGACAATTGTTAATAAACTTGATGAATAATATTCTCTTCAACCTTTTATCGTTAGTTGATAGAGAGATCCTCATTCTGAAGTTACTATTTAAAGGCTGTTTTATCTTTACTAGTGAACGTAATAAATTCTTGATTTCAATAGATTTTGAAAAGAAATATTGTTGTAAATAAAAATAACAACTTTCAACAAAAATATTTTAAAGAGAACCTAAAACGAATAAGATATCTTTGGTGATATCGTTTAAAATAATAATATGCTATCTTTTTTGTTTTATTTTGAGAATATCAATAAAATTTGATCCTATATATTGCAAATATTTACTTCTTTATTTTTTACTATGTTATTTTCTGATAATTTATTTTCTTTTTCTCAAGTAAAAAGTATAATATGTCATATTTTAATTTTGCAAGTTTTTACTTTTGAATATTGTTTTTTTTCCCCAAGAGAAATTTCATTTTTATATAAAATTTTAATACTATTTTAATCTTTTTTCACTTTTACGACACTTGTTGAGTGTTGCATTGATTTATTTCATAGGAAACATATATATATATATGCAGATATGGTGATAACATTCATAAAAATACATATGTATCAAAACTATTAGTATACTACATATAATATGTGTGTATGTATATATAATATTTTAAATATAGCTGTGGGGCATGTAAATATTTTATTAAAATTTCATCTTGCGTTATACATTGTTCCTCTTTATATATATATATCAATAAGGGCCTAAAAAGTAATATATATATAAAAGAAATTTTAGTTAAAATAAAAATACAAAACAAGAAAATAATATTTATATATTGGTCTATTTCCATCATCTAATAAGTATAAAATGTTTTTAGAAAAAAATAACTTTATTTAAATATTTCTAATACATTCAACTGTTAATAATATCACACAGGTTAGTATATGCACAACGTTTCAAGAGATATTATTCTCCCTTCTTCGCACGTCGTCGCCTGACCAGTAATAGTACTAAAATAGAAATCGAACCTGGACCTTTAGATTCTTGAATATTGAATTTTAAGATAATATTCTAACCAACAGAATCATACTGCCAAAGGTAACTTTCAGTAAAACATTCATATACTTGTATTTTTATATTAATGTCTTTAGAAAAGTTTAATTTTTAGTTAAATATTCCAAATGCATT